>JABVXU010000500.1:0-39319 GCA_013365365.1 Cruorifilaria tuberocauda
GAGCGGTTTTCTCCGGGATTTTCATTGCTGTACAGGAATTCTACTGAATAAAGTATTACATTGGTTCGTGCTAAACCCAAACAACTCAAGTCAATCAAGCTCAAATTCCACAACAGTGAGTGCAGAGTACTTGATAATTGTTGAGTGATATTGAAGAATTTCGAAATGAAAGATCGGCCAAAGACAGGCTGAAGAAGATCGCCAGTTGCGATCGGTCTCGACATTTTCGCTTGTCGTGCTCATCAACATCACAGGTAAATGGACAGCTGAACAACGAATAGAGAAATCACTTCGGAGTCTATTGCGAAAGTTCTTCTAAAGTTACATGAGGCAGACAAATAACGGAAATGTTTTCATTACTTCACATAATTTTTCTTTCTCGCATTGAAGATGATTAATAAACAGCACATCATTTGTGATCAACCACCTCTCTCTCTTCGCCACAACAATTGCAATTTCTGTTATTGATACCAGAAATTGCAGAACTCTAAAATGCAAATTCTCTATTAAATAAGCTTGCTTAATCAGTGACATTCCGGTTTTCAAAGGAGTTAATATAAATAGAAATTTAATTTTTAATAAAAAATTAGCTAATACCTGAGATGCGCACTTACCCATAATTGAGGAGAGAGACTGTTTGAAATGGAAGATAATTGCAAGTTCTTTTTTCGCTTTTTTAGCACAACTTTTAATTGGTTCGAGAGAGACAATGGAGAGAGAAAAGAGAGAAAAGCAGAGAGAGAGAGGGGTTGAGAGAGGATGCAAGGGTGTGGAATAATGAAGCCAGCAAAGACGGCCCACGATGTTTTTCCGTAAATGGAAGATGAATTGAAAAATGAACGAGCTGCAATAGTTAAAAGAGAAAAAATTCATAGAACGAGCCAGCTACTGTTTCTTTCTCTTTCTCTTTCTTTATGAGAGAAAGAGAGAGAGAGGAGCAACTGCCAGCCTCAGTTCGAACTTTGACCCTTAATTTGTGGTCACACTTTTTTTTCCTCCTTTCTTAAGCCCCTTTTTCGTTATCAGCAAGAAGCTGAAGAAAAACGTAAGCTAGCTCATCTGATAATGTACTGAAAGAAATACCCATTAGATTGCTATTTGATGAAGTACAGAGGAACTTGGAGAAGGAAAAAATGTAGAAGTGATGCAGTGAAATGATGAGAAAGACAAAAAGTGATAGGAAGTGAATGAGAGAGCAAGTTAAGAATTGAATTTTAAATGAATAAGTCTGCGGAGTGAGAAATTGAGGTGAAGTAATTATTTTGACCGATTATTCATATCCAGAAAGAGACATATATACTGCTTGTTGAATTTTGTTATTTCTCAAAACGTTGAATAAATCCATCATCATTTTCTTATTTGTACGGCAAGAAGGAAACTGGAAATAGTTGCGCAAGAAAAAAGGAATGTAGAAAGTTATTTTAATTCAATGCACTTCATGAAATGTAAGTGGTACAAACGGTAGTAATGAACCAGAGAAGCAGTTAATGTGGAATTTGATATTCAGATAATATTCAAGGTATTGCGATGACAGGGAATATTCGGAAGAAAGCGTGTAAGCACAGGACAGGAACTAATTTCGTACCAAGGGAGCACAATCTTCCTTATTCAGGAAGGATATGTGGTCGGTGAGAGAGGGGGAGGGAGGGTTGAAGGAATTGAACAGAGAGGGTTTAACAATTTCCAGCCCTACCCTTCCAATTTTCCATCCTCTATGTCAACCCCATCCCTTCAGTTGTCTGCTTGCATCTTCGATGTGCAGTTCAAAGTGCGTCCCTTGTATTAGCATCAGGATGAGGAGAGGCGGAAAAGAAGCAGTTTTGAAATTCAAGAAGATACTAAGGAAAGCTTGTATTATCATGCTTCTTATGTGAACAGAACAAATGAACTGTCAATGATGCGGATGGAATTTCTCCCCGAGAAATAAACAAAACTTCAAGATAACGAAGCTATGCAGAGAAGACAAAGTTCTCCTCGAAAGAAATTAATTACCATTACAAATTGGTCTATCAGTTGACTAGAAAGAATTTCTGTTGAAGTTTGAATCCCTATTTAAAAAATGATAAGATATAGAAACCATGAGAAATTTATAGAAAAATTCGAAGAAAGTTGTAGTAAAACTTGATTTATATTTCCATCAACAAGATATGAAAAAAAAATTTATTTCTGGAATAGGATGAAAGAATGGACGATCAGAAAGATGAAACAACAGTTTTTCTGAAAAGTTACACTAAGCGAACTGATAAATATTAATGGTACCAATGAAATAAGTAAATTTAGGAATGATACAATGTTTGCGATAATAGTTGGATTTCAGTTTAAAATGATACTCATGAAATAACTCGAATAACTCGCAGATACTCGATAATGAAAAATGAAATGAAAAGCTATTTGTGGGCATTGCCGGTTTTAATGGTGCATTAAAAAATGCAGTTGAAGAAATGGAGAGGATAGTACAAATGGGAGCCCAAACTGGTAACACTCGATGCTATCGCTGATACATTCACCAAATGAAGGAATTTCTAGAAAGTCCAATCAATAAGGTCATTACTGCCAAACCTTATTTACTTTTTCCCTTCGCTATTTATTAATTTATTTACCGCCTAATCAAGTCACTGTATCTCACTTCTTCATTGTACGTCATTTTGTTTCATTGTAAAACAATTTAGCAATTTCGGTTCGTTTGATCATTCGGTCATCAATTTTAGTATTATCCATTCATTCACTTTCCTCGCTTGATTTTTCATTTTATTTCCATTTAATGTTTTGGCAAATAACGATTGCAACATAGTAAAAGAATATGAGCCAAGTGGTCAGTAGTAGTGCAGATATTTATTCCGCTTGCGCAAAAAATGAAATTTGTGTTGACTTTACGAGTTAAGGAAACTAGCAAATCCGGATAGTCATCAAGTAACTTCAGATACTCGCCATCTCCTCGATGTCTGATTTTCTTTAAAATTTTCACCTTTTTCTTGTAACATTGAGTGAGATCAAGAAACAAAAGTTTTTATTTAAATTGTATGTTAACGATGATACACAAGGATTTGGATTGAAAAAAAATGAACGAAAAACTAAATCAAACATAACAATAGAAGGTAAAGCAATCCAGATAGAAAACTGTATCATCATGAAAAAGGTTCTTTATTTTTCACAAAAAACATTGGAATCATTTGATATAATTATATATTTAAAAACAAAAGAAAAAAGTAAATTTTTTTTCATTCAAATATCATAAATTATAAATGAAATAAGTATAAAAATATCGCCATGACCTATCTCTTATTTTGAGAATACTTCCCTAATTATTGCAATCAATTTTGTACTTCATCATAACAATTCTATTACAACAATTGCTGCAATAAATCAAAAAAAATTTAGCATTATAAGTCATAACATCCTTTGAACTTCATTTTCTGACTTTTTATATTACCGTCAAACAAATTTTATATACTGCTGACTTACAGTGCTAAATTTAAATCTAATAAATTTAATAAAATAGAAAAAAAAGATAATGGTATTTTATGAAGTACTGCAAATGTTGATGATCAGATGAGATCAGTTCGATTATTACATCGATAAGACGATTTCACTACTATCATAACCATTTAATTACCATTTAATGTACGTCATGCCATTATGCGTCATTCATTATTTACATCGTCAATACTAAAAGAAGAAATTTTAGAACTAGATGGGATAAGCGCTAAACCATCCCATCTCGTTGTTAATTTTGATAAAGGATTGATCAAAAATTAGTTATTCTATAATTGTTCCGATGTTTACATCCGCTGTAATCCTACCAAAGAACATGAAATTGTTCACTGGACTTCAGTCGGTTTAAAAGTACTACTATTAATTTTTTTTAAAAAAAGATCCTTTTTTGTGATTGAACTTTGATTTGAAAAATAGGAGGAAAAAAAGATACAAAAGTACGTAAAATGTACAATTGGTATACAAATCATTGTCAAGAGAGAATTACGAAATATTGCTAGGAATATGTGCGATCTGGAAAGAGACAAATGAAAAAGAAAACGCTAAATCTATAATTTAAATTCTTTAAAAACAAAACCGTTCTGTAACACTTGATGGGGAGAGATGATTCCGTTAACGATAATACATTCCAAAACAACAATCTGGAAACAATCAACCTCCTAGAAAGGAAATCATAAAGGATAGCTTGGGTAGTATTTCAAATGAACACGAAACAAAAATATTTTTTCAATAAGGAAATAAAAATGCCAAAGGCAAGACTTCCTTCAGTAATAACTATTTCTTAAAAATGGAGAAATATTAATCTCAACTTGTTCGTTTTTCTTGAAGATTATTAATCTACAAAAAACTTGAGAAATTCCATGATTAGTAACGTTTGTTCACTACTTCTGCCCAATGGAAGTATATGGAGTACTAACCAAAGAGCTCAGACCAGAATCCTTCAAACTTTCTAACTCCGTCCAATATTCAATTTCAACTGAAAATTAAATTGATTTCGTCGATATAAATTAGTAAAAGACAAAATTATATTCCATCACTGAAATTGACATGTTAAGGAATCACAATCAGAAAAGGATCATACAGGATATGAATAATAAGGCTCAGTTAATAATTTATGGCTTATAACATATATTCACATATATATATATATATATACATTTACTCACATATATACGAAACTCGAATTCACTAAACTTACCCAGCTTACACTGCATTCAGAAATTCAGTATGACAATACAGCACAATCAAATTTTCTTCGTTTTCTTGATCTTTGGTTACGGGAAGCTTTTAGCAGTTTGATTTAATTCAATCCGCTAATAATTATTGAGTTTTTCTTCGAAAATAATTCTCGACTTACAAATAATATGACGGATTCATTAAATAAAGATAATCAGTTACGGTATTTGGAAAGAACACTATTCCACACCAAAAAGTTCACGTGTTAACGATAAAAATTATAATTTTTATTAGTAAAAAACCAAGGAAGAACTATTCACATCAGGCGAGAAAACAATCCATCATCATCAAAGAGCTATTTATTCAGTTAATTCAATTCAATTCAAGAAATTTCCTCCAAACAATTCATCATAAATCAAATAATCTAAAATTTATTTTATTAATATGAGGCACCATAGTATCCAAAATTTGTCGAGAGAATTCTCGAGAGTATATTTCAAATATAAATGCTTATTTCCTATCTTTATATTTTATGAAGTTTAGGGCAACATGAGAAACTAAAGATATGATTTTGATGTGTCTCTTTTTGGCGCGCTATTTGATACAAGACATTTATGTTAATGTTGTAATATTTCCGATGGATTATCATGTATATGATCCGCATGCTCTCACACTATCTTTGCTTAGTGATAAGAATAGGACGTTACAATTATGGCTGTATTATGCGATATTCTCATACATCCATATCTACTGATAGATCAAATCTTAGCAAAAAACTCCCTCCCCCTTAGGCCAGCAAAAAAATTACGGTTGATTGAGCGGTTTTCTCCGGGATTTTCATTGCTGTACAGGAATTCTTCTACTGAATAAAGTATTACATTGGTTCGTGCTAAACCCAAACAACTCAAGTCAATCAAGCTCAAATTCCACAACAAAATGATTAATTGATTCAAATATACAAACTTTCAACAGACCATGAAAGAAAATCTGAAAAGATGCAATAAAACAATGAAGGTGTATGTAGAAAATATTAGAAACAATTAGTCACAAGTAATCAAGATATCAACTTTCCGTAATTCAAATAAAATAAGCTTAAATCTCATATAATTCAATCAGATTCAAATTAATGAACTTTAATAATAAATAGTCTTAAGGTTGAAAATAAAAATGAATTTCAGTTCATGTATATTTTAATGCCTGAAAGAACAACCAGTAATTTCAAATGAAAAATGAAGTGTACAAAATTCAATGTGAAAAGTAAAAAAAATCATGAACTCCAACAAAAAACATGGAAATTTAAAAATTTAACGTCCAGTTATACTCGCAACTAAGGTAATGTAGGAAATCATTTTGAACGAATCGATTATTATCGCATTTATTAGTAAAAAAAGTTAAGAGTTCCTGTGCATAACAAAATAAAATTCTAAAATCACCGGCCTGCTTTTAATAATATTTTTGAACGCCTATAGTGCCAAGTTTCCAAAAAGATCAAATAAAAATAATAGCAACAATTAATTTAAAACTCAAAACCATTAAAAATAAAAAAATTTAAATCAAAATGTTATTTATGTTAATTTCTTATACCAAAATCGAGCTCTAAAGTCATCACTCCCTGTGATAAATGCCGGCATTGTTGGGGAATGCCTAAATGTCCTCGTTGCCGCTGTATGTCCTGAAAATGATAACATACATTATAAAAGTTATGAAGAAAAAAATCAGAATTTCGACATTACCCGTCAAACCACGAATATATCAAAGTGAAACAAATTACCCAATGCCAAAAGCCTTTTCCTATCCGAGTTACGAGCATCCCACGAACATAAACTACCTGATTTCTCATCCGGAAATAGCACTGCAATAAATTATATAAAACTTGGAAAAAAGAAAGGAAAATCCATAAAAATCGATCCAAAAAGGAAGAGAAAACAAAACGTGCGATATATTTCTCGCAAAAACAATATCTCTGATTAAGTATTTTATATATGACCAAGAAACATTGAAAAGTACTTTTCAATGTATCAAATTTAGAAAGAATTTAAACAAAAAAGCACACAAACCATAATCTTCATTATGATTAAAAGATGCCTGTATTGGATACTCTTGTACACCAGTAGCACCAGCTCCAGTGTATGCTATAAGACATCTGTTCGTTGATAGTTCCCAAAGTTTGACAATACTATCTAACCCACTAGTTAATATATACTGCAATCCAACAGATAACTATTATTTTCCAAAAACTTTGGACTTGGAAACAAAACTATAAATATAATGCATGATTAAAATGAAGATTGATCAACAAGTGAATTTGATTGATATTACTTTACACTATGAAAAAAAAATGAATGACTGAAAAAATTGTTTCGGGCCCAAGAAGTGATTTTTAATCTGAGTAAAAAGCACAATAAACTGGAATAACTAAAATTTGTGCGGAAGTTTACTTTTCCATTTCTTGTGAAAGTAGCACTGCATATCTGAGCACCATCATGAGCTCTTTGAAATGTTTCAATACAACGATTTGAAATACCATCCCAAACTTTCACATCCCCATCTTTTGAACCCGTAACATATAACCGGGCGTTTTCTGAATAATTCACCTGGAATAAAAATGATCACAAATTATATTTGTTTTTACAAAATACTTTTTCTAGGAATTTGTTTTAAGCAACAGAATACGTAAATGAAGTGACATTTCTCTGGAAAAAAATTTTAAATAATGATAAAAAAGAAACTAACATCCATAATAGTATCACGGTGTTGATCAGTGGGAACACTACAAACATAACATTGTTGTGTTTCGATGTTGTATAAGCGAAGAGTT
This sequence comes from Cruorifilaria tuberocauda, assembly GCA_013365365.1. Lineage (NCBI taxonomy): Eukaryota > Metazoa > Nematoda > Chromadorea > Rhabditida > Onchocercidae > Cruorifilaria > Cruorifilaria tuberocauda. The sequence goes on from JABVXU010000500.1 coordinate 7,487, forward strand.
GGATGGCTAGTTGCCACCAATAAAAATTCACCAGCTGGATGGAATGAAAGTGCTCGAATTGGTTCCACTTCCTTAAAACGATACGTTATTTATTTTTTCTTAAAATTTATAAAAAAGATATCATACTAGGTATTTAATTAATCACTGAGCCAAGCTACTATAAGAAAAATTGAAACAAAAAATTGAGAAAAAACAAAAACTGACAAAAATCGTTTTCATAGCCCTCTTCACTGCTGTTTTTGAGAAATCGAACATTTTCACAGTAAAATCATTGGCTCCGGAGACAATGATTTGCTCTCGCGGATGAAAAGCAAGGCAGTTAACTTCCTATCAAAAAAATTAATATATAGAGGAAACGGATATTTTAAATACGTATAGAAGTGGTTTCATAAATGATTGCAGTGGAATTTCCTATAGCACAAAAATACTTGAAATATTACTGGAATATAACAAGATCAACATTAAAAAAATTATTTTATCCAAGATAATTAAAAAAAATCTCACATCAATGTGATCATAAAGAGTTCGAATAATTGGATGTTGTGCATCGGGTCCATTTTCAGTTAAACTTACTTCACCTCTGCAACATGTATATACATCAATATTTTAAATATATGAAGAAAAATGATATTTTAATAATTTCATATATAAAGAAAGAGAAAATTATAGTAACGTCAGAATAATTTTCACAAATGCTACTCCTTTTCCTGAATTAAGAAATCATGCCTAATTTCGCGAGCAATAATTCTTTCAACATCCATAATTTTAATAGAACAATCTGCTGATCCCGTTGCTAGCAATGTTCCTGAAATAATAACAACACTTTCAAACGAAATGAAGATTACTACTACCTAATTAGCACAGCTTAAACAACAATCTAATTGAAAGTAAGATTTGGGGTGTATAATATTGTCATCGAGAGAAATTACAGTATCATCTCTAAGAATTTCACTTCTAAAAATGAATAAAAAAAATGGAACAATAGAAGCCAGAAATTTTACCCCACCATTAGAATTGAATGCCGATGCACGACATGGCGACTTATGGGCTGTGAGATAAATTGTTTCATACATACTCGGCTCCGGTGACGTTGGTTCAATGTCTGCGTCATATTCCAGGTCAAGACCTGAGGATATATCCATCTAAAAATAATCAATATCGCTGGACGCTTAGAGAGCGCACTGATTAATGCTGGGATGATTTCCGACGGACTTACCTGTATAATACCGTCTTTCTCCTTTGGATCTGGTTCATCAACAAACTGTTTCGCCATGCAAACCAATCGGAAAAGTTTATCGGATGGAGGAGGTGGTTGTGCTGAGCAACCGATTGCAGATGCCAAATTCAACGCTAGCTGTTGATGACCGTCATAAAAAAGCTGTCTGCAAAGAGAAAGTTAAAATTAATTAATTAGAAAAGAATGAAAATCAAGAAACAGGAACCACAGAATGCAAAAGAACGAAAAACATTATCGCCATCACTAAATAAGAATGCACATTAAATCATCACTATTATACAGTACATAACATACATTTAAAATTTTCGTGGACGCTCTATTGTCAGATTAAAAAGTTGAAATATATATGGATAAAATTAAGAACGAGACAGCATAACTTCACTGGACTTATCATGTTCCCAAGCATATCTGTACAATTTACTCTATTTCTAGAAAGTTAACAGAACAAGAGGATATCTTCTCACACTTCAGATTTAAAATATTACTTCAATTGTTTAGATGCAATGATAATAGATACAGCTAAATTAATATCAAGTAACATACCCGATTATAAGTCGGTACATATAATCACGATCTTTAATATCTGGTTTCATAGTAGCTCGTTCTTCTGAAACAATTCCAACAATTATAGCAACTACTCGTGCGTACATCAGTTAAGTTTCAGAAAAACAATAACTTGATTGCATCGGAAAACTCACTTTTCTCAAATTATTTGAAACCGAGTTGGGTAAAGGAAGCTGGAAAATTGATTCAATCGAGAGAAAAGATGAACCGAAACTCTCAAGTAGGTACAATTATCTGAATCTTTTCCCAACTCCTCTAAATACAACTAAACCCCTCGGTACCGAATTCACGACAAGTTTACAGATATGCAAAAAGATCACAGAAAAGAAAATGAACGTACATTATATCAATAACAAAGAAGAAAAGAATAGAAAGCGAGAAATGAAAACACTATATAACTAAGGAGAGAATAGAAATTGTATAAACTATAAAGTGAAAACAGAATGACATACAAAGTTCCTGAATTGATTTAGATACTGCTATCAAATTCCGTATGTAACATCTAGCTAATCTTTATGAAAATCATAATCCCATATTATTTATCTGTAAAACTAGTCCTGTGTTGGTTTCTGGTCGAGATAAACTGACTGTTGGTGATAATTGCTAGTAACGATTGCAGTAATAGTTATTACAATTACCTGCGAGTATACTGAAATCGTATTTAGAAGACCAGTTGATAAATACCAGATAGGTTTAGGAAACAATCGCTGTACTTTTCTCGTTTGCTTCAAATTATTTAACTGTTATTTTATTTTAATAAGTATTGGTATTTATTAGTGTTAGTTGAAGGATGTGTGAAAAAAACATCACATCATCTCAGTGCTGGTCCAAATTGCTTTGTTTAGCCCAGTCCGCAAATGATGAAAGTAGTGGCCAAGTAAATCAACTCATGTCTAAACAGGTAAGATAATTTCATACTCTTTCCTCCTCTAATTCATATCTCAGCAAAATATGACGCGGTCAAACTGTTCAATTTTTGCTTAATTATGTAGAAGTTTCCAGGATCAAAAATTTGTCGAAAACGCGATGGCTGAAGTAATGCGTTTAACAGATCCCGTAAAGCAGATAATGAAAAATATTGAGCAGTTGAAGCTGATCACTAAAACTGATAATGATGTTGATAGTGTTACGCAAATTATAGATAATCTAGAGGAATTAGTTTGTGATATCGACTGTGCTGTTAACTTCTGCAAGTTAGGTGGTCTTGTTGAAGTAATCAGGCTTTTGGTAAGTCTGACTTTCTAAATTCGTAGCTAAATATTCGTGGCTAGATTTGATTCATATTTCTGATTCATATTTCCTTGAGTCGATGAATTGTTATGATGTCTGATGTGTTTTATTATGGCTATTTCAGAAAAGTGATTATGATTCAGTGCGATGTGAGATAGCTCGATTAATACCCTTATTAGCACAAAATAATCCACATGTCCAGAATATCATATTGGAGATCGATTTATTACCTTATTTGCTAAATGTTCTGGATGAAATCACTGCATCTGAGGTTTATTTAAATTATTTAATTCTCCTTTCAATCAATTTTGCAGTTTTCTTACTTTTATTCGTAAAGGAAAACAATTTTAACCTTTAAGATTTTAAATTTCACCACAGTTACTGCTGTGATAACTTCCATTTATTGGGAATTACTCGTATCAGTAATCGAAAATGTTTTGTTTCAGTCGACATTTTCGTCCTTGCTTTGTTGCAGGAATTGGTGATAAAGACTTTGAGCAGTTTATCTTCAATCGTTCGTGGACATGAACAAGCATTCAGGCATGTGTTTAATACTTGGTATTAATTTCTAGAACAAATAACTTCACTTTTATTCGATGGATCAAAATTCAGTTGAGGAGTTGATTAGATCTGAATTTCCTATTACTGTCTAAAATTCGGATTCACTTGAAAATTGTTAATCATTTTCAGCCAATTCTGTCAATTGGAAGGTCTAGAAAGAATCGAGAATGTATTCCAGGAAGCAATAGATGTGCGTCGTTTTAAGCTAGCCAATAAAGTAATTTTAATCACAACAAGTATAGCATTCAGTCTTGGACCTGGTATCATTTGAATTTAGTTTCCGTTTTGCATATTTCTTCTTTATCCAATATTCTTCAGGTTTATCATTTCGTTTTACTCATATTTTAAGGACTGGTTTTTAATTCGAGCATTGTTATTCAATTAATCCTTTTGTTTTTGCGGAATTTATTAATTTCTTCATTCAGTGCCATTCCTAGTTTTAGCCGCACAACAATATCTTGACGTATTTTCTTTTATGATGAATAAGTATAAACGAAGATATGTTACTACTAGTCAGCCTTGAATATGGTATACTAGCTTTTTAACTGATTGTTTAATATCGTTAGATTTCGGGAACTTCTAAGCAGTTTTTGATCTCAAGTTTAATATTTGATCAATACGTGGAATATTATACATTAAAACGAAAAAAACAAAGTTATAAAGAATTTGAGTAACAGTATATCCGTAACTATTTAATTTTACAGATGTGAAGCAGTATAATATTTTGCCCATTTTATTTCGCATGACCCTACAGCTAACACCAGGTAGCGTAGGATGTTCGTATTTTTTTGATTATCTTATGAATAATATTGCGGATACAGACGACATGGACTCCAAGAGTGATCGATTCAAGATAAATTTTATGGAATTTGACAATCAGTCTAAGCAACACCTTTTCGAGCTCTTGAAAAGGCAGTTGAATTATGAGAAACAATTCCCTCATAAGGTGCTTTTCCATTCATTCCTAAAATGTTTTATAGCTAGGTTTTGGGTAAACGGACATGATTTGATTATAAATGAAATTGTGATTTTGATTAAAGCCATATTTTCACTCTATGCGCTATAAAATTTCCAGAAAGTCAATTAGATCAAAATAGATATTTCCGGATCAGGAAAATCATTCAAACAAAAGAAAATGGGCTTCTATGCAGGATTAGTCTTTTCCCGTGCACACGATGGGCTTTATTTAATGTTGTGATTTATTTCCTTCATATTGTTCATTATTACCATGTTGTTTATTATTACCCTCCTTCAAATTTTTACTTTTTCTCCTTTGTTTCCTTAACTTTGTCCAATTTCAGGGCTCTCTAGGACGTCTTAAAGAAATGAATATGATACTGAATGAAGTCATTAGAAAATTGGAAGTTTTAAAGACTTCAACTTGTGATTCTTCCTCTTCGATTTTTTGAGTTCTCGATGATTATTGTCCCGAACTGCTTAATTCTTATGTGTATTCTATTAACACTTAATACTGACATCGTAATTGTTTGCGCAAAAGCTAGAATGCTTTATACTTCAACGTAAGATGCGCATTTTTCAGAATTTTAGGAAATTTGATCCCTTTGACGACCTAATTCTCGATAATAATATCCTGATTCAAAAAAATATATATATATTCAACTTAATAGTCATTTGAAATCTCTTTGAAGGACATCCTATAAATCTCCAACTTTCTGAAAGAATAAATAGCATCGGTTCCATATCGAACATTTTATCCATTAATTCTGGTCTCTGTACCAGTTTTTGCAAAAAACCAGTTTCATCACAACTCACTGGTATACGATGAGTGGATACAGTTAAATATAGAAGTACGCCAAATTCTAGATTTATTATACATTAGAAATTAACTTTGCAACTTCAGTTTCAATAAATTCCGAATACAAGATGAGCCAGGGAGCTGCTGGGAAAACATTAGACTGTCGACCAAAAATAGAAGTTCTGCTGATACAAGTTACCAGTTCAATCCAACATGTCAATGAGAAATAAGGTGAAGATAAACATTTAACAGAATTCTCTTAGTAAAAATAATATGCGAGTCAATGTAACATAACTTCAAGACTAATAGAAAACAACCATCATCATTAGCAAGGCACTAAATTTAAGAGAGTCAAAGAGCTTCCCTTTACACCATACAATAGACTTCAGATATAACATCCACCAACTGCCGAATTATTCCTTGAATATATTATCAGTAACAACAATATCAATATTAGTTACATTATTTTTGGCAGTAACATGAATTTCATCTGCGATACTGACTGAATCAACTTCATTTGTATTTGTAAATCCATATGGTACATTTCGAATACTCACCAAATGGTAGCGCCTCAAATGAATAGCAAATGATGCTCGGTTATTAAATTTTCTGTTGCATGTTTCACAATCGAATGGAGTATCCTCTGCAACAAAATATTTCGTCAAAATTTAAAATTTAAAAGTCCCTTGTTTCACGACGTCATTATAATATTGTTAACTTCACAGTGCTTAGAATATATATTTTCAAAGTGGCGAAGCCATTAATTTTTTCGTCCTTTTTTATTTGAAAAATATATCTGAAAGTTTATTTCCTCAGATAAACGAATTATATACACTATTTAATTACGAATTGCAAGAGTCCAATATTATGAAATTCCTGAAGCGAATACTTTATTTCGATGGAGGTGAAAGGAAAATTTGCTAGTGGTCTTGAGCTTAAATTACATTATTCTTCATATAAGAATAACTAACTAATTTAGCAACTAATCACAACTTAATTTAATTTGATAATACATTATTAATAACATAATTCAACAATAATTAAATTAATTTGAAAGTCAGGAATAAAAATAACTAACTTGACCCTAATCAGCCAAAATGACAAATCCTCTTTAACTAATAAATTCTATAATAAAAATTACCGTTATGCACGGTGAGCATGTGGTCTTGAAGCTTTGAAGGACATGAGAAACACCGTGTACACTCCGAAATTTTGCAAGTATATTTTTTTAACCTCACTTTTTCCTCATACTTTTTAAGATGCACACGATTCCAATGTCGCCGTGAATTGCAGACATTATAAAAAATCTTTCCACATTTTTGGCATTCATATCCGCCTTCAAAAGAAAAAAAATTAAAAAAAAACTATTCATCTGAAATCATTTATAACTTGAAAAGCTAACTAGTTGTTCAAAAATGGAAAAGATTCCTTCATTTTTTGGAAAATGAAGCCGTTGATTTGAATCATCAACCTTAAAATTCTCATGTTCAAAAAGACTGACACTAAAATTCATAAATTTTCTGCTGAGTCAGAGAATCTAAATATCAAACATTTCGACGAAGTAGTATTAAAATACAGTAATATTTCTTATAGAGGAAAAAACCTGTTTCTGTAAGGCCAAATGATATTTTTCTAAACGTTGTTTGATCCTTCATTTCCGAACCATCTGATTCAGTTAACACTTTCAATGATTCGTCCTGACATTCTTCCTCACATGTATTTTCCAAATTGTCTTCGTCCATTTTAATTGTCTTTCCAGACTCATTGTTGTCATTTTCAGCTATTGGTCGATCACGTTGTATTGTCAAAGACAGACGAATAGATGCCTCTGCATTCTGTGGTGGTATTTCTGATGAAGTGTGATTGCTAAGAAATTTCCGCATCTTGTCCACCGCTTCAATAAATTGAAAAACCTTAACGCAGATCAACAATGCAGTACTGTAAAACCAATCCCGAAGGGAAAAACCCTAACTTAAAATACTATCGCAAAATACAAATATATATGCTAAAAAATTGTATTTAAAAATTAAACATCACGGAAAGGTTTCTGTATCGTATATTATAGACTTTAAAGGCCTATCTAAAAAATTGGTTCTTTACTAATTCAGCAATTGGCTATTTCTAAAAAAAATTTGCGCTATTTTAATTACAACATACAAGAAAGATTATCATGGACATTGATGAATTCGGTTCGAGATAGAACATTCGAAGTAGTTGATCCCTCTGCTGTTGAAGAAAACCTTATTTCTGTGAGATCTTCAGAAAGATTACTTTCAGGTTCTGACAACGACATCTTCTGATTATTTACAATCAGACTACTCTGAAAGCTACTGCAGTGAGCTTCCTTGATATGCCGTCTCAATCTGCAAAAAAAGATGAAGTAACTCGAATCGTATACATCTAATCTCATAGAACTATGTGCAGTAATTCAATATAAGGCGTTGCTGCAAAAAATAAATGCAAGAAAATCAATGAATTAAATTTTTTTTAGTTCACCAAAGAAATAATTTAGACATGATTAAACAGGAAATTTATATTTTATATTTAATCGTATATTTGAATATAATTTTTACCTATTATAAGCTACCGTTGCATCACATCCATCAACTGTGCAGCGAACACCGTTTTCATGACATTTGACAACATGCTTTCTCAGTTCCGCTTTGACGCCCGATGAATATGCACACAAGTGACACTGATGTATAATTTGGTGAGCACGACGCATATGTGTTCGTAGTTCGTTAAAACGATTAAAACGTTCCGAACATAGTTCGCAAGCATTCGCTACTAAAAAACATCACATTGTTCCAAATTACCATTTTGAATATAAGGAAAAAGCGAAATATGAAATTTCAAAAGTATTTGAACATATACCAGCTCATTCAACAATATATCTTACTGGATTTTACGTTCAGAACTAAACTTCCCAAATTCAAAACTTTGCAATAAACTTACAAGAGTGATTTGAATTGATATGCAAGCGCAATTTATTTGGAAAGGGAAATCTTGCATCACAACTTGGGCAAGCATGTTTCCTTTCCACCCGTTTTGCAATTGCTTTTCGACGTTTTATCGCACAATTCATCCTGAAATAAATTGTAATTTGATCGATACAAATATCTATTAAGCGATCTAATATTTTTGAAGTATCGATAATTCAGAACCAAGATGGTAAGATGCAAAGGTAATACCAATTGATTTAGACATGCATTTATTAGAGACTATTCCAAGAACAATAAACAACTCAAACAATAGAATAAGAGCAAGATATCTAATAAGAAAGTTCAAAAAACAAAATCATACATTTCGAAAAAAAAGGACAAAAATATATGATTCATTTAAATAGAAAACTAAGCATGAAACGATACAAATTATCAATGAGAAAAATTATCAAAAACCATATGACGTGAATTACATAAATTATGGTTTTCAAAAAATTGATTCTAATTTTGCTTCGCTGCTAAGAATTGTTGTAGATGAATCTTGTCGCAGATGGAATTACCAGTATCGAAGGTGCTATCAGGTGATCCTGTCAAAGCGAACATAGCATCTTCTTTAGAAAAAATTTCATCCTATAACAATGAAGTTTGTATTCCATATGAATTTTATCATAAGCAACCAAAACCCAAACGTCACAAAATCACAGAGTATAATACAAGCAAAATGGATGTTAATATGAAAAAAGCTAACCATCGAAATATGGATGTCGGGTGGTTCCAAATTCGACGTTTCTGCAATATGAACTTGTTCTTCGAATGTTAAGACTGAACGATTTGATTGGAGAGGAACATTTTGCAATGTAAAAAGAGATCCAAAATTCTAAAAAAAATACTCTAATATAAAATATCATGTGAACCATTTGAAAGATGCAAAAATAAGCAGAAAAGAGGACATAAAATACCAAAACAGAAGCACAGAATTTGACCGATATTAATAATATTTATATTTACAGTGGATTTAAAAATATTGAAATAAAGTAATACAATATTTTATCTTTAATCATTCAAATACTGCAAAAACTAGAGAGTTTAATTATCAGTTTACCTTGCAGTTTGTTTGTAACCTTTCTGCTAACCAAAGTGGATTCTTGCGTCGGTATTCCGCAACTTCATTTACGGCACTTTTCAAATGTGAAATATCAACACATATATCAACGTAGATATCGGATTGTTGGTTATGCAACCATGAAACAAGATTCTGAATCTAAATTTATTTGGAACTGGATGAATGAAAAAACTAAAAAGATTATACTATAAAAATATATCGTGAAAGTAAGCATACCTGCTCAGGTAATTTGAATATACTGAATGGTAAAATAGCAAGTTCTTCAGGTATCACTGAAGATGGAGAGTAAGCTATATATGCAAATGCAAAGCGCGGATTCATTTCTGACAATAGCTTTCCAGGTTCTCTGATTACATTCTTACTGTGTTCCTAAAAATTTTCAATAAGAACATAAGGGAATTTATTGTGTTATTTTAACTTTTCATTTCACTTCAAGCTCATTATAGTTCATGATGTTGCTATAAAAGTTTTTTGCTAAAAATATATGATTTTAGACCAACCGTTATCAACATATTAAGTGCAATAGAAAAGAATTCGGGAAACGGTTGCCGCTGAATAAGATTTTCCCCATGAAGTATGGCACTTGCTCCTTCAGAAAAAATAAGTACTACGTGACTAGCTGCTGCAAACTTGTTAATGAACCACCTTAACGGAAGTGTTTCTGAAATATGGTCAACCTCAGATGAAGAAGCAAATGATCAAAATAAAAAGTAAAAAATTGGACGGAGTTTGAGTAAATTCCACACAGAGAGAATGCTTTTACTGTTTAGCTTGAAAACACATTAGAATACTATATAAAGAAAAGAAAAATCAACGTCCAACGAAATTTTTATGGTTATGGAATGATAAATATTCCATTAATTCAGAAAACCAAACTGAAAAAAGCTGGATAAGATTTTGACCTGTTTTCTAAACATGGTAAGAAATACCTTACATCTACAAAAAAAGATGTACAAATTTATAACACTAAAAAATGCATACAGTTGAACCTTTTAATTCAAACTGATCCAAGAACACATCCACATTCGCATCATGCTGAAGTATTTTTGCGAGTACAGCAATGCAGTCAGAATGAGGTTTTGAATCGTCTGTATAAACGATTAAAACGGATGTGCGTTGCGAAAGCGATACTTCTCGTAACGGTACTTTGTGAAAGCGCCTCGTCTCCCAAAAAAAAACCAAAAAAGCTGTAACAAATGCAGAACACAACATCGCAGCACCTAAAATATAATCGAATATCTTAACAAAAACGATCAATTCTTGAAAAATAATAATATAAATAAAAAAATGATAGTCATGTAATCTCAAAGAGCTGTACAGACATTCACCGCACTACATTTCAACAAGTATTATCATAATTATATCAGATATGACTAAATATAAGTTTCTTGAATGAAATACATAATTAGAAAGGTTCAATCATTTTGATTTGTCCGTTAGTTAAAGCAATTCTTGTAATAAAATGATTTAATGAGGAAGAATAAAGCAAAAAAAACAATTACCGAAAAATTAATTACGTTTTCGAAAAAAAAGAATTTAAATCAGCAGTAATCCCATTATATGAGATTACTGCTGATTTAAAATGAAGGAGAAAATCTTCAATAATCTAAAAAGTGTGGAATATCATATTACCATAATATGAAGTTAACATTCTAAATACATTAGTTCCACTAATACTATTGGCATCATTGACAAATTTGAGAATTAATATAACTTAATAACTTGAAGAATCAAAAACTAACCGACAATATAAACTCCATGAGATAGCAAATCATGCGCTGAGACCGCAAACGAAATTTTATCCTCTTCAACGGTGAAATGAATTCTTGTACTTGGACATAAAATGCATTTGTGTACAGTATCATTGGTACATATTAAATCACAGTCTAATCGGCTAACATATAAATATGCAGTAAAATTCCCGGCTGGGACATTCGTCCACTCATATTCAACGGCGGTAGGATCCAGTGTATTTGTAAAGAGATGGATATAAGTGGAAGCTATCCTTTCAAAAAGAGCAACAGAGATTCGAGTAGCTGCCAAAGATGGTTGTCTCTCATAACGAATCAGCACCCTCTCAAAAGAAACTTTTTAGGATAGAAAATGGTTCTTAGGTTAAATGAAAATAGTAAATGATAAAGAAAGGGGAACTAAGATAGGGTTGCATAACAGATAAACTGCGCATTACCAATTTTCTTTAGTCTCCGAATATAACTGCACATGAGATTATTCTAAATGCAGAGTTTTCTCCATTTATGAAAAGTAAAACAGATGTGTCAATTAATCTTAACAATTATGTGTGTTATTTCAAAAGCAGTAACACATTCAAATAGGGTACAGAACTCTCGTAAAAAATCATTATAATCAACTTTTGTCAAACACAAACTTACGTCTCGCAAAGTTAAATCAACGGACACAAGTGGTGACCAGTAGTTATCATTAGCCGCAGTATCTTTATTGTAAAAGCGATTTATATTGGGGTTCACTTGAGTTTCCTCCGGTATCGTGACGATAAACGATTTCCTACAGATATAATGATTAGAATAAATTTCAGCGTTTTTTCCATTTAGCAAGCGTAAAATTTCTTATTTAATAAACATTCTGCAACATTTCTGCAACTCGTCAATAACTAAGACTTCAACAAACCAATCGGGTAGCTACAAAAACCAATTTAATAAATCAATGACTACTTCATTTATTCATCAAACGTATCACACCTGCATAAATTTGGAGCACATGATACATTCAAACGATAATGAGAATAAGAAGAAAGCCGAAAACAATGGTAATTGAAAAAATATGGATAGCTAACAAGATTCGGTTCAGAAAGGGTCACAAAACGGCAAGGCCATATCATACGTCCCCAGCGTCGATATTGCTCCTGAAAATGTGAGCTCTCTAACTGTGAAAGCAATTTTATTATAAAAAAATCCCGAGAAAACTTTTTTCGAAAAAAAATTTACAACTTGAATGAGTCGATAATAAGAAGTGTTATTCGAAGAAAATTTCATGACTAATATTAACGAGTTTCGACTTTATTTCGAAAAACAGATTATACACATTGATTACACAAGCATTAAAAAAATGCAGAGATAATTATGAAAAATATAAAATATTTTCCAGCAAAAGTTATTTCCAGCATAAAGAACCTCGTGATTATGACAATAATCGTCTTCCAAATTTGGCGCTTCTAAACATTCCAATCGAAGGAAAACAGATGATACTGGGTTATTAACCCGAATAGAAACATTAAGTAAGACATAAGGCAACCTACAAAATTTTGAGAGTTTAACTTCTCTGAAGAAAATTTATGATTAAATTAATACAATGCAGTATTTGAATTAAACAACAAAATCATTGGACGTCAGTCAGAAGGTTATACTATATGATGCAATCATAAAAAACTGGGTAAAATTCAAGTCCTTACACATGCGTTTGTGCAGAAATCTTACCTTAATACACCAACAATTCTAAACTTACATGTTCGTTCCATTTGGTAATACAGCAGTAGATGAAAGAGATATATTCAGATCATGAGAATCGCAAAAAGGAGCTCGAAATGGTATCAAAACAGATTCTGCTTCATCACATTTTTGCGTATCATTTTCGAATATGTAAAGGTTCCGGACGACATCAGACCCATGTGAATTGCTAGATAATATCTTAATCTCTTCTCGGCATTCTGGAGAGATATAACGAACAAAAAAAATGCAGTATACATAAACTAATGTTATCAAAAAATGCTTCATGCAGAAAAAAGTTCTTTTTTTTTCACAGGAGATTTGATTCAACTTTATCCTGCGTTTTTAAAGTAAATCAGTCCCTTCGTTTCGAAACTTGTTCTTCTTCAAGTTTACTGGATTCTTGTTAACTCTAAAGATGAGTTTCCTCTTTTTCACTGTCTTCCTTCAGTTCCACTTCTGATAGATTTGACCGAAATTCTATAGAATGAGTTTTTAATTTAATTTCTTCCGGTTCTTCAAGATGATGTCGTGCACGGATGAAAGTCTTCGGATGTATTGGTAGTACTCCCCAAAGTCCTGAAATTTTTAGAACATGGACATCAAAATATGAAATGTAAAGTGCTTTCCAAAAAAGACATGAATTGATTGCATCAAATGATTAAAATGGAAAATGAATCCACACACTACTGAAAAAGGGAGACGATACCTAAGAGTTCCAAAAGAGATGGCGATATGTGTGCGTTACGTTCTCCAATCCAATATTTCACACGGGCAATATCGCATGCAACTAATTTTTCGTTCCGGAAATTGGGCAATGGGTCAAAAACGCCAAGCTTAAATTGATTCTTGGATAGGTTAAGCAGGTTTATTTTTTGCATTCAGTTAAATCACAATAAATTATATATATTCATAATTACTTTCTTAAAAGCTTTGAAAAGATAGACTACTGCAGCAATGTCAGAAGCTCACTTTCTGTTCATCATCAACTTCATAAATGTGAATGCCAACAAACCATTGAATGACGAATTTGTGCAGCACTATCGTCAATATGGAAGCTTCATTTCCAGTATGAATGTGAATGAATTTGATATTACTCTTAACCTTAGATTAGGAATTGAAAATCATAGAAACAGCTAATTACCTCTTCGATAATACTTCCTTCGTGATGCCGCCCGTATGCTTTGTGTGGGAATACAACGATCCGATATGCAGGACGATTTTTACATCCAAATAATGCCAAACCAATAGACGGTCTGCCAGCTGAGTATTTCAGTTTGGTAGCAGTCCTTAGCATCTCCTCAGCTTAGCAATCAATTAATGAACATGCAGCATCCTTCTCAAACCCGCTATTCATTCTACACAGTTAACGTAAAAAAATGCCAACAAGCAGCACTCAGTCCAGACTCTTTCTTAACATGGTCATTAAACGAAAATTTCTGTCTCACGGTGAAATACGTGAACAACGCTGTTTAGATCGATGAGAAAAGATGCGTAATTTGAGATTTCAGCTGCTCTTCTTTTCTGTTTCAGAATCCGTAGTCTTCGTTAAGTAAATTTCAAGATTAATGTATATGTTATGGACATGAATTTTTTTCATGCACATCATTCGTTGAATATAATTTTGAATTACATTGTTCTCTCCACAGATCTTAGAACTCAAAAAAGAACGAGCATTAATGTACGATCTTGCTATCGAAGATTTAGTGAAAAGTATAGAGGTTAGTGGATATTCCATAACTTTTTTTTACATTCTGTAGATTGCGTAAGAACAGAAAAACAAAATCACTCCTCACAGTTTATTGCATTATTAAAGATTTCCACAGTAATATATTTTGGAAGTTTTGTTGCAATTTGTTTATGATGATTTTGAATAATTTCACTCGCCGGACATCATTTCCATAAATTCTGAAAGTAAACTCTTCACAGAATTAAAGGAGAAAAGAGATGAGATCTGATGAGAACTGAAAACGGATCTAAATTATGATTTGCAACAAAACAGACAGAAATAATATGAAATCTAGAAAAAAAAGTCAAAATTGAAAAATATCTTCAAAATTATCGGGGAATTAATGTAATTTTAACTTGCCGTCGAAATCAACAGTACCGGAACCATCTGAATCAATATCAGCAATCATTTCATCCAATTCTTCCTCGGAGATATTTTCATCCAATGCGCGTAAGATATCACGCAAATCTGATACTGCTATGTAGCCATTCCCCTTGGATTAAAAATTGAAAAACCATAAAATAAAAATAAAAATTTCTAAGCTACTATTAATAATCGTTTGTCACTGAAAACAATATTAGCCACGGCAAAGCAATGATCAAAGATTTACGCGTCAGATATCATTTGAAGATTTATTGTTGAACTTTGTAATTAAAGATATTATGTCAAATTAAAACTATTTTCTTCCGCAATTCAGTCAGAGAGATGAATTCGATCCTTCTTTGGAAAAGAATGGTAATGAAGGTAGGAAATGTTTCAGATGAAATGACAAATAACCTAATTCTGGAATGAATCTGGGACTCAATCATTAAATTTCCATTTCATATCCTTAATGCAACTTGAAGTCGGAAAGTCTTTATCGCAGTATGATTTAATAAGTTAGCGATTACGTAGTTACCTCTTTATCGTACAAACGAAATGCTTCTCGTAATTCCTCCTCAATGCCCGCATTTCTATCTTCAACGACAAAACTTGCAATCATTTCTGCAAATTCTTCGAATTCAATCTCACCCGATCCTAAAAATGTATGAAGTTATTCGCAAACTATTCCAGCTGATACTAGTGATTGGATAAATGTGTCTGAAATTCTTAAAATTTATCTGAAGGAAGGGTGCAGTTATCGATTTATGACCGATTAATTTTCTTAATCATTTACAACGCAAAGCACAATTTATAATTCAGGTACATCTTTTCAATTCTTCACTAATTCATCTATCTGATTGATCAATAATCGATTTTGGAATAATTCTTTCATCAAATAACGCTAAGAAATGAGGATGTTATTCTTGAGTCGAAGAGAATAAAACTCTCAAACGATTAAAAGTATGTAATCAAGGAATACGAATGTTGAAAAATGATGAATTTCAGAAGTATATTTTGCGATATGAATTCTTTCATTTTTATTATGAATGATGCACCATCGGTATCGAATTCTCTAATGAGTTCCTTCAAATCTCGTTCTTCGAATGCTTGGCCCATAGTTCTTAAAATTTGGCCAATTTGTGTTGCTTTGATAAAACCTTTGTTTTCTTTGTCGAACATTTTGAAGTATTTCCGGAATTCTAAACAAAATTTAATAGAATATTATTTAATATTTAATAGAATAGGAAGTTGAGAAGATGGTTCGTTATGAGCATTTGGCTGATTAATTTACATAATGTCAATAATCTGAATAAAGAATTATGATAATTTACATACGTTCAACCTGTTCGGTGGATAGTTGATTAAGAGCATCATCACTCGTACCGTCCTGAAATTTCAAAATTTTGGAAAAGGACAGGACAGTATTAACTGGACAGTGTTGAAAATGAGTTATAGAATATTAAATGCATCTGAGATAAAATTAATTCTAATTAATTACTTAAATTTTACAAATCTCTTTATGTTCTATAATATAACATAATAGAACAACAGTACGCAATGGGGAAACAAATAAAATTTTACAAAACTCAAAAAACTGTTTTCGCTATTGATTTTCTAGTTAACTGAATTGAACTAACCATTTAGAAAAACTGTAGCTTTGCAAATTAGTGAATTGCCAAGCAAGATTTTATGGTAAGAAAGAAGTATTTGTTTTGTGAGGGAAAACAAACTGATGAGTAGTTAGAGATGATAAGCTTAGCTGAAATTCTAAAACCGGATTTTTTTCCAGTTTATTTAACGACGCGTCATTTAGTTTAACTCAAATTCGATATATTTACTTCATTAACAAACTGTTGCACCTCAAAAATTTTTCTTTAGAAATATAATTTCTGCTACTTCTCAATTTTACAAAAGCGTTCATCCTTCTTGTCTTTAAAATAATTGATTCTGTTTTGATGTAAGAAATTTCTAAAAAATTGTGAAGGTTTGACTGTAGCAATTGGTCATGTTATGGAATACAATGATGTTTCACGTTCGAATGTTAAAAATGAAACGAAGGGTTGTTTACAGAAATCGAATGGATATCAAATATCGGAATATATCCAGCAAGGTTTTTATTGTATTTTTCTCCCGAGAAATTTACTGATAATGGCATAAGGAAGAAAAATGCATTTACCTTTATACTTTTATACGGCCAGTGTATCAGAGAATATTGTTTAGCATTGCTAATAGAATGTTCCTGAAATCTGTTTCACAATCTGTCATTAGTTTGCGTAATAGATGTGTTTTTAGTAAATTCGACATCAGGCCTTCGCGCACTTTAAAAGAACTCTTATAATATCAAAAAATGATAACTGAAATAATTTTATGGTGTTTTGCAAATTCTTAGATACTAGTTTACAACAGTAGATGTATATAGGCAAATCATATATTTCAGATGTTCTGCGAAAGATGATACGGTCGGTGATAACTTTTATCATATTCAGAGATACGCACCAAATATCTATATTGACAATCAGTGTCACAATATTACAATAAATTATCGTTGCTTTATGTGCTCATCTATATCTTGATTCTTTCATAATTTTGCTTGTAAACAATCAATTTGTTAATTTCATTAATGATTTAAGAGACAATTCATTAGCATTGATAACGACAAATATAACAACAGCATCATCACTTATTCTTCCAGGAAAAAATAATAAACAACTTAAGGATCTTATAAACGATGAAAATGTAGGATCAAAACATTAAGATATTTTATACTATATCACTTAAGGCTATCATTAAGCTATCCAGTAATGAAATAAAACAACTAAGTGAATTAAAAAATGATGAATTAACAACTGATGAAATAATAGTAAAATCGCAAAGGAGAATTGCAAAATCTTCTGCAAACTATATCATGAATTTCCAATTCACCTTTAAATTTGTAAATATCAATTTTCATCTATTACTTAGCTATATTAGGTCAGTTAGTTACTACAAATTGAAAGCTAATTTCGATAAAACGAGGAATTGTTAAGAAGATGATTGAAATAATTTTTGAGTATTCACCTATCCCTATAATTAAAAATGCTATAAAAGAAATCCAAAAAAGGAATTTATTATAAATTCCCAAGATTCTCTAATAATAGAAAGGGAAAGCGTAAAATTTGACTACGACAAGAAATATCTTGACTGATCAAATATTGCAACTTTTAAGGCTAAAAACTGTATTAATTTTAAAGTTCATTAAATTTAAAGCGTTGAATCATTTTCTCTACCAAATATTTAATTTTCGCATCTTCGAAACATTTTTTTCGATGAAAATTCCTGCTGTATGTTAATTAATTGTGATGAGATTCGTATGTTCCTTAAACATCCTTTGTAGGATGTGTTTATTGGGAAACCTCGTGGTACTTTTTTTTTTCCACCTGAAATTGAAAGGGGGTAAATTTCGCGAAAACTATTTCATATTGATATGAGTTAAATAGCACAGGAAGAAAGGAAAGAGGAAGCAATCTTTAATTCCAACTCATCATCATTCAAATGCCTCTAGCAAATTTAAATATGCATAAATTTTGCACAAAATTTTGAAAAATTTTAAAAGTGTATCCCAACTTTAACTTGAAAAATAAGCAACAGTTTTTATTTTCTGCAGATGAAACTTGCCAATCCAAATAATTCCATCAGTGGTTAGCTTTCTGATACCACGTGGTGAAGTATAAGTAATTTTCTCATTATCCACAGTTAACAATGACTTTCGCTTTTCTCTGAAATTAGTTAAACTATTGTGCCTGCACTTAAACGTCTTAATTATATAAATTAATATAACAATAATTCCAATGAGTAATAACAAAAGTTTCTAAACCTTGAGCTTTCAAACATTGCTAAAAATTTCCCTCCATCATAACAATAATTCACGATAACTATCACTAATCACTGATACAAATTAATGCTCCAAAATGATATTTTTAAAGATAGTGGACATTCTCTTTTATAATAGCGTTCATTTGCTTTCTGTTATGTAAAGATAAGTCACTGAGTAAAACTAAAAAAGTGCATATTCGAACCGAAAGTTGAAAATTAAAAATAAGAAGTTAAAAAAACCGTAAAAGTGCAACACTGTGCCATAGATTATCATTTACAACTGTATTTGATTCAATTATTTTAATTTTTGAATTGCTGCCCAAATTAATAGCAAAACCAAGTCGTCCAGCGAGGAGAAATATTGCCAAATAGTCAGAACGAATCGTATGTCTCTTACTTTCCCACCAAATTAAACCTTCTGATTTATTTGTTTTGATCATAAACTGATAATCTGTTATTATTTCTGAGTGCTTTCTGAAAAAAAAAATTTCAGTGCAAGTATTTAAAATTTGTGAAAAGAAAAGTACTAAAACGGGAAAATTTAAAACACAAAATATTGACAATTTTTGCTATTTCATGAAATTATGAAGTATTAGAAAATAAATTTGTCAAATAGGTCTCAACATTTAAATGATTTTGTTATTTTGATGATGTGTTATATACCTTATTGATATTTAATAATACAAATTTACAATAAATTAAACATATATTACACTTGATAACGGATAACATGCATAAGACGTATTCCTGGTGATCGATCACGAATCCTATTTTAAAATTAGTTTTGCCAATGAAAAAAGAATGCAAC
Organism: Cruorifilaria tuberocauda; assembly: GCA_013365365.1. NCBI lineage: Eukaryota > Metazoa > Nematoda > Chromadorea > Rhabditida > Onchocercidae > Cruorifilaria > Cruorifilaria tuberocauda. Next base: position 27,113 of record JABVXU010000500.1, read on the forward strand.
ATTCTTAAAAACTGTAGGAAACAGTAAACTGCAACTTTATAAGCAAATGGAATAGTGGTAAAGTGTACTTTGAACCCAGCCTTTTCATTAACACATATTCGCTTAGTCCATCAAACAAAAGACTATTCTTCAAATCTGTGTCTGCTTCTCCATCTAAAAACAATAATAAATTTTAGTTAAAAATTAAGAAAGAACATTAATGTCGTGAATGAAGTAAGCCATTTCGAGCTTTAAGAATTTAATAAGCAGTAGTATAAGAAGTATTTTGCTTTTGCTGTTTTTTAAAAACTGAGAACTTTTTTTCTTTACAATTATCATCACAATTCCCTTCTTTATTTTCAATCAGACCAACAGAGTTCAAAGGAACTAACTTTGAAAAGTGAAGTAAAGAAACTTCTCGAAACTATTTTTAACTAACATAACCAAACCAAACCAAATAATTAAACTAACAAATTCATTAGTAACTTTTTGCATGATTCATTGCTATAAATGCAAGAAAGCTTGACGCTGTATGTGATTAGCATATTCTTATTATAAAGACTGTTTTATAGAATTTGTTCTAATTTGCTATTTCTCCATCTTTGTGGACCTCTTCATTACAAATTAAGCCGCCTTTTTGTGGACTTATTATTTAATCACTGCCCGAGGCTTTGCTAAGGGCTTCTACGTGCTGTGTTGTTTATGATTGTACAAAAGTTTATCGGGAATGTATTGTTGACCCACGGTTAGGTCATATAAAAAAGAGTTAATTGGAAGTGTAGCTATTGACCTCTTAACTGATGGCTGTTACTATCAGTCCTGAACAAAGTATTGGTGTCGACCTACGCGACCATCAGAGTCAATTTTCACACTACCATACTGTATAATTCGACAGTGTTCAGTTAATAAATAATTTGTCCATGAAATCCGAATCAAAAAAGTTCACGACAAACAATGTTTCTTAAGCGCTGAAAAATAGTATTTCATATTAAACTTGAAAAATATTTTGAAGATATTTCTGGTTTAAGTTAAATGTTTCAGTTATGTAAATACCTGTGAAGTTTCTGCTTTCTGATTTCTATTTTTTATCATTTTGAATATTCAAAGTTTTTTTGCCATCTTCGCAGAAGATTCTTTAAATCTTTTACTCAAAAATGAAATGATTCAGAGGATTTCCGTGCAGCGAGATTTAATTGGATTTTTATGCAAATTATGTTTTGGTTAAAAAATATATTTAAGAAGAGAAAGTATGTTTCTAATGTATTTTACAAATGTCCTTTAATGGGCGTACAGTTACATCAAATAAAAAAAGCCGAAATGGCTTTTATTGTGGCTATCATAGCTTGCGCCTTTGCATGTTATTACTTTATTAAAGTCAATTTATTGTTTAACTTAACGATTCAATCTTTGCATTGGACTGCCTAAATGCTAAGTTAATGAACTGTAAAGCTTTCCAGGATTATTCAATGTGTTTCTTAAAAATTTGCAAGAATACTAAGATTTGTGTAAAATTTTGAAAATCGGAATCAAATTTCATCCAGATTCATTTACAAATGTTTCTAAAACATAGCAGCATTCATTTTTCTAGATTACGTTTCTTTAGAATGATTAAATATATAAATGGATTGATTAATTAACTGCTTAATTACTCGAGTCTGATTACTGAAACACATCTTCATTCATTTTTGTTCTCAAAACTTACTTTTATAATTTCAGTGCAGCGGAAGTGACGAGATACAAAGTGCTCCAAAAAAGGTAGAATACTATAAATTTATAAAAAAGGGACAATTCTTAGATAAATTTATATTGAGGTGGAATAGTAATATTCACATGAATATTTTTATTCTTCGACGCGATTCCCATAAGTTTGAGGCATTTTTCATCTTCTCTAAGAGGACGAACAGCTCAGACAAATATATGAACAAATTTTAATTCTCGATTTTCCACTAATCTTGTAGGCGTAATTGCTCTTGTCTGGTTAATCGAAGAGTGGAATTTCAATTATCAGAAGTTAGTTATGAGCCTGTACAACTGACTGCATCACCGAAGTTCTAGTTATTTCAGGCGATTTCAGATTCAGAATCATCAGCTACAGCGAAATTACATCTCAGGTTGATAAGACAAAAGTAACTGTTAAAAAGGAATTAAAAAAGAGTTTAAGGGCGAAATACATTTTAATTCATTATTTCGAATTTATGGCGGAAGATTGGAACTAACAGTTACTCATCAACCTGAGACAATTGCTAAGAAACTTTAGCCACCAACACATTAACTTTCTCAATGGGGGAAGCGAAGAGAGAAAGACATGAAATCAATGAAGTTCAATAATTTCAAAAATTAAAGTGAAAAAATCAAACTTGCAGCCAGTAAAAAAGAAGAAAAAATCAAAGAAACAGAAAAAGAAAAAAAAAGCTATGAAGCTTTCTTCTGGAGAGGTTTGAGTTTACAATCTTCGGCGCAGCTATTTTATAAGTTCTGCAAATTTCAAAGCAAAGATAAGAGTTGCAAAAAAAAATCTGCCTTACTCGTTTCACAATCATAATTGATCTTTCAATTCAGTTTCGGTTCACGTACTTCTGTACTATAGAGTATTTTGGTAGTCAAATTAATAGTATCTTAGTGATAGTAATTATTAATTATTATCACCGACGAAGTTCAATTTTTTCCATTTTGTTGAAAAGTAATAAAAATGTTAAGTTCTTATATAGAATTTCAAAATCAAAAATTTTTTCTCACAGTATTTTTCTGGTTTATACATTTTTTCACTTTTGAAGTCATTAATCAGTGAATTTAATAATTCAAGGACATGAATTACCGTGAAATAATTTCGATTCCTTTGCTCCTATGGAATGAATTTTCCAGTACTGCAGTCACTGATTGAGGAATTTGCAATTTGGAAGATTATTGAATTGGAAGATATTTGCATTTAGTTACTGAGTTATTAATTAAGATAAGTGACGAATCGTCTCCGGCAAAATTGGCCACTGCTTTGTCTGATGAACAAATGACTGCGGCGAAGACACCAACGAGTGATACTGAGGGAGGAAAGGCATATTTTTAATCACTGAATATACGATCTCAATTGTTCAAAGCTAACTTATTCAAACCTATGTTTTATCGATCATTTCAAGTTTGATTTACTAGCAAATTGAGATTATTAGCATAAATTTGCATATCAATTTAATTCATTTTAATCTTTTTCAGCAGCCTAATCCAGAAAATAATGCCGGGACAGCAGTATCACTCATTGCTTCGTTCGTCTTAAAATTGTTTTTGAAAAATCGTTTAAGCTTTAAAATTATCTATATTCCAAACACAAAAAAGTAAAAGTTCAAGAGTTTCTTATCAGAGGATTAATTGCTGATTTAAAGACCAAATTCATAAACATTTAACCTTCTCCTTCAGAACATCATCGACAGGCAATGATGATGAAGAAAAAAAGATGAAAAAAGGAAAAAACGAGAAAAAGGATATGAAAGGCAGAAACTTCTTTTTCTATAACAATAATTGAAGCCTTTTCTACTTTAAACCTTTTAACTGATTTAGGACATCTCCAAAAAATAAAAAATAATTAATTCTAATAATTGAATAACTGAATTAACATCAACCATTAATTTTGAGAGTACTGAGAAGCAGTTGGAAGAAATGAGCGCTAAGTTTCTAGAACCTTTCAGATCCCAAATACATTAGAGTCTTTTTCGATTTTTATTTCGCTTTTACCTCATCTTCATAGTGTAGATATAGTAATATATTATTTTTCATTTTTTAATGCCATATTTACGATTGAAATTTGCAGTTTTTTTCAAATCTATAGTACAAAATATCGAAACATTCCAATTTTCAGAGATTAAATCAAAATCAAGAAAATGAGAAGTCAGAATTAAAAGAGAACGAGAAATTCTATTGCAATCATCTTTGTAATTTATATTTATATTTTTGTACTGATTAACTGACAAAATTACTTCATGAATGATCAACAATTTAAATGTGTTTCAATCTAAATGATTCAAACAACTTGAATAAAAAGTAAATTTTTTTGCTCAAAGTCTTCCACTTTGAAATTTCGAGTTCTACGCAAAGCTGAAAGAAATTTATTATAAATAAATTTGTAATGGGTTCTATGAAATTAATTGTTAACATCATATACACTCATTACCATAGAGTATCACAAGAAAAAACTTTTTCCATTGCTAAACAATAATCAAGTTTGATTTATCTGAAGTTAGCTAATTAAAATTGAAATAACATCGATATAGGAAAAGAGTTGGTAATAGTCGAATAACCTTTATGAACACATATTTTAATTAAAAAAAAGCCAGACAATTAATAATCGGAAAGACGAAATTCATCGAATCCATTAAATTTCAGTGGAAGAAATCATTTTAACGACCAATTGGTAAATTTTCCGAATAAAAAATTGAGCTTTTTCTTTCTATTATCCAAATAAAGTTGATCATTCCGTTATTTTGACAGTCGCATATATTTTCTTTTCTGTCTAGACGTTTTCAGCATATATTTCCTCACCTTAGACTAATCTCGATTATCCATTTCAAACCTTCGTATTTTAGTTCCAATTTTAAGTTGGTTAATTAAATCAATCGAATTGAGCAAAATCTTGAATCGCAATTGATTTTCATGGCACAGCAAACAACTTTGTGTGCCCATGTGTTGTAAGATATGATCTAATATATCACTTGCGCCGGTGGATGAATCAGATGTCCTAGGACTTCTCCTTGACTACGTTGAAGTTTATTTGCAGTAAAATTTTAGATATTTTGAAAAGTTAGCGCATAAATATTTAGATAATATTAGAAAGTCATATTCAATTAAACAAATTAACATGGCGTTTTCATTTGTTTAGTTACATATTAAAATAAACCAATCAATATTTTTATGAATAATAAAATTTTTAATAAATTCTCAAGACTGTCATTTAGGTTTGAGAGAAATTCACAAGATTTATTTTTTCCTGAACTTTCCTACACTGTCATATCTGATTTGTAGCGGTTGATCGCAGTTGTTGTTTCAAATTTCATACTTTTTTGAGATTAATTTAAGGAATCCCAGCAAAGTGATATTGTTCTTCTAGAATTCGAAATGTGTAGAAGAGGATTTATAACTCCGATTCCCATTGCTTTTATTACCTATCGTTATAGGAGCAGAAGAAGCGGATGTAGGAGTTCTTAGATTAACGCAAGTCGAAGACTTAGCTAATTATGTGGATACAGAAGCTACTCGGTTAATGAATGAGATGGAATCCAACTGGAAGAAGCGAATGCCATAGAGGTCGAAAAGATGGATTTAGAAAAGGTTGGAGCAACGAAAACAACGAAAGCTAGAACAGTTGTAAACCAGAAATCGCTTACTGCAAAAGCTGAAGGTTATATGATTTGTTCATATTAAAGCATTTGGAACTTCAAATCCAGACGAAATTAATATTCCATGCATGAATATGATCTACTAGGGGATATGGCTGATACAGAGTAAACTGACAAAAAAGGCTTAATAAAGTTGCAATGGAAAATGGGAGCAAGAAAAATTTTAAATTACCTTAAATTACAATCGATGGGAAAGAGACATCATACAAATCTTTTTCATGTTGCTTAATTTGATCAAAATTTATCATCATTACACTCCCTTATCTTCAATGTATAGTTGCAAATAATAAAAATAATGATTGTTCATACTATATAAAAATAACAAAACTTTGGCATACTTCTTTTTTGAAAATTTTCGCCATAAAAAAATTGATTTGAATAGTTTAGAAATTTCGGACAAGTGAAAGAAGCTAAGAAGCCATAGTGTAAAATGAGTTGTGAATTGTAATTGAAAAACTGAAACTGCCAATATTAACTTAAAATTTTATTTGCCACAGCGAAAGTGATTATGAATAATTAACATAAAGCTTCCCTCAGATGCATTTTCACAGTTCCATCGGAAAATATTTACTATTCATATCTCTTTAGGTAATTCAGTTCTAACAAAAATCTGATTTAACCAACCACATTTATCTTTTGAGATTTATCTTTTGGAGAATAATCGTTTCTAAATTCCGTTTTATAATTTTTTCCTGCTACCTCTCAATATCTCATTGAGCATAGCTATAATTTTAATCTTCTCCTATTAAAATTTTTGTAACTTTTATTGGAGTATAATTCATACATTATTGGAGGTAAAAATTTCTTCACATCTTTTCCACATATATCATATATCAAACACATCAGAGAACTAAAACAACAATTTTTTCTTCAAGTCCAATAACTATGTTGTCACATCCGGTATAAGACCTTTTTGTCCGTTCGCTTGGCTTAAATTATCTGTTTGACTTACTGAAATAAGATTATTAAAATACTAATTGTTCTTTAGCAAACAATATAAATAATTTAAAGAACGATATTACTCGTACAAAATATGAAACGATATTTCATATTTTGCACAATCATTATAATGAAATATAAACCTGCTTTCATTGTTGATTCGCCCTTACCGTTTGAACCTTTACTTCCTTTAGTTTTACCTTTTCCTTTTATGGACTGAAATTATGTGGCAGTTTTGATATGTTAAATATCAAAAATTAAAAATTCATTTAGCAATGTTAGAAATCTCTAATTTTGATTGCAAACTAACCGGCTTTGGATTTCGACGTAATGCCCACATGAAATGATCAGAATACATTATTAAATAAGCGACCAGAAATGCAACGATGATCGCTGTAATACCAAAACTACCAATTAAGTACCAGAAATAACTGGGACAAGCGCCTTCCTGTTCTCCGCTTTCCAGGAATTCCTTATCGGACATTTTTTTCTAAATTATTCAGTGCTGAAAATTTTGGAGACATCAAACAACCAATAGATGATAAATTGTTTTTGTAAAATGATTATTCAAATGTGCTGATGCCAAATGCAAATTTACGACATTAAGTCTTTTTGTATATTATGCATAATTTAATATTTGATATTTCAGATTTTTATTTGTAAAATTTTTCAAATATAATCTTTTCTTAACAGGTCGTTTGTTGATTTTCGTTTTTGATCAATTTCTCAATAATCGCTGGCAAAATTCATTGGAAATTATTTTTGAAACTCAATTTTTTAATTTTGCGTAAGCGAGTGTTGGTCCAAACTGATATCGTTAATTGGTAGCAGCCTGGAATTTCCGCCCCGAAGTTGGGAAAATTTGTTTGAAAGCGATAAATTTCTTTAGCTTGCACGAAGCAAAAATAGCAAATACTAACATAAATATTTTATTAGTTGAAAATATCGTATAATCACATGTTAATTAATTGTAGAGCAAATTTTTTAACAGTTTGGAAAGAATTTAATTAGAACGCATTTAATCGATTCAAATGACAAATAAAGAATCTCAAATTTCAATTCTGTTGGGAGATACTTTTTCCATTCGTTTTTAGGAATTTTTATGATCGATTATTCAAAGATAAATTATTTTTTGACAGATACGAAATTTAGAGTCTTTGTTCATGAATTCTGCTTCATATCAAATATTCGATAGCGAAAAGATAGAAGAGTACAAATGTCACGACAAAATTGTGAAAGAACGATTGAAAGACTATTTTATACCAAAAAATCAAATTTAAAAAAGTTGGAATAATTTTTTAGCAGTTTTATTCTTCAACGGTTATCAGCTGCATGGTTCAATTAATCAGTTTGTAAAATGTAAATAGCACTAAATTAATTTTGAAATTTTCGCCGAAAACTTATTTATTTGCGAAAATTCTACGAAGTGCAAACAGTAAAAATATTCACAAAATAAAAACAAAAATTAGTAGAATGCTCATTTCTCGTAATGTTTGCTTGTCTTCAAATGCTCTCGTTTTTTCTTATTTTTCTTTATTTGTAATTTATCTGGAAAAAGATCTTCATTTTTTTGACATTGATTTCATTAGTAATTCTATATATTCTAGAAATTAATTAATTCATTAGTTTCATAATAATTTAATAGGTAATTATTGAGTCATTAAAATTTTCATTCTAAGAAATCATTTTCTTAATCCTTTTTATCGACTATCTGTTCTATAGCTGTACAATTAAATTTCAATTAAATCTATTGTTATAAGAAATGAATATTACTGATAAGAAGTTTAGAAGATCCAACTGCATAAAAAATATTATCTCTTTTATTGTATCAAACAAATTGATAGACAAAATTAACGAACTTTTATTTAATTGTACCCTATGTGCATACGGCAATGCTTCAGCCAATTGACGACGCAGTTCTGATCTTCAATGGATTACGTAGCAAAGAACGAATTTTAAATCAATGATTAATTAAAAAAATGATTGATGTCAATACGCAGGGTCTGATTACTTTTTCGAAATTGAGTTGAGTGAAAATATTGAAAATTATGAAATTAAATACCAACTTTGAACTTTTTTTCTTCCCGCTCTTTCCCTTTCTCTCCATCTTCTGAAATTTGCATTACGGTAAATTATTTAGTTCTATTAATCATTTATTCATTAAGCAATTAAACATCAACTCTTATAAATTACAACATTTATTTTCCTAATTTTAATACTTCAAATCCTATTCACTAGTTGTTCGAAACAAATTCTGTTTTATTCCAAATTTATTCTCACCTGTATTATCAATTTCGACATTTCTCAGAATTGATTTACTTACCATGAAATTGTTCCTTTTTGAGCGTTTTGGGTCATCATTATCATACTCTAATTCTGATAATTCTTCTCTATGAGCTTTTTTTCCTTAAAATACAAAATTCAAAGAGGTAAACAAGCATGAAATTTAACAAAAAATTTGATTTAAACTATAATGTTACAGTTGATGAAATATTAAAACAAAATTTCGAGATGTTAATACAGACTTGGTTTGAAGGATGGAATGCCTTGTTGTTGTATACGACTGAAAATAGTATAAAAGCTTGAGTTCGATTAATGAAAAATCTTCTCTCTTTCTTCAATGAAAGTATAAAATTCTTCAAAATATGAAAATTTTCAAGCAAAATTTCGAAGAACGTAATTTCCAATTAAGAAATGAATGGTTAAATAATTTTAAATAACGCAAGAAATTAGACAATTTTACTCTCTCGATTTTTTCATTGCTGTGGAAATCTGAAAATTAAAATATTAAAAAAAAGGAATATTATACTGCTTGAAAGCTTTTTACAATTTTTGCTTCATTCCATAATTCCATAATTATAAATATGAAAGCGTAGAAACAGCGATACTATTAAAAAGGAACTTGCTGATCACTGTGCGATTCTGGCTTCGATCCAAATTCCGCAATTCTTTCCTGCCCTTTTTTAAAATCTGCAACTTACATTGATCTTTTTACAATGAATATCACAATGTTTATAAGAAATTTCATTCCATCATAAAATTTTTTTTATATTAAAAAAGTGATGAAAAGAGTTCCAAATAACACCTAAATCTATCACTACGTCATAAATGTTCATATTCAAAGTTAATAATATACCAAGAAGGCCGACAAATAGCAAAGCATTTATTTGCAAATACTTGCAATTGCTTAATTGCAATTATTGAATTGAAAATATTAAAAGAAATTAGTAAGTGGTCGAAGATCACCTTCAATATAGTTGAAAATGACACATTAATCAACGATATGATCCCTTTTGTGATTATATGAAAGGATTGGGCTAGATCAGTGTGTAACACTTAATCTCTACCGAATTTTGTTTTGCCACGCGTCACTAATCGGAAAAAACCGCGCGATGTTCGATAAATTTCGTCTTCTGTGAATTCACCGTATGATGCCATATATCGTAATAACTGGGCGATATCGTTTACCGAACATTCGATAGGTGTAACAACCTGTGAATAAACTTCAGAAATGCAAACTATAACAAAAGAATTTACTTCAAAAATGATTGAAATTTTTTTCTTCTTACAACCTGAGAAGATAACAACTGTTGAGTAATCTTCTGATCCGGAGTTATGATATACGGTGAATGGGCTAAAAATGTTTTATCTTATATAAATTTACTTATACAATCAATTTTTTGCAGACATTGACAACAAAAAAAGCTTTTCAATACGAGCTTATGAAAAATTTTCCATTTTATTCAACTGTATTCAAAAAACAAATAACGTTATTGATTTTTGTATAGCTTTCTGATAGCTTTCTTTGTATAGCTCTCTTAATTTTTCAATTTTACCTTTGTCAATTTTCAGATATGCTTTATTAGCTGTCAAAAGCTCGTCGCTTTTTTCTTTATAATAAATATATATGGCTAATATTAGAAATATACACAGAAAGATTAGTGTAATTATAAATCCCATTAATATTAATACTAACTTTGTCGCAATTTCATTTGGAATACCTGGAAATGATTATCCACTAATCTTAAAGGATTAATCAAAATAATCAAAATGATGACAGATAGACTATATCATTTTCTTTGTGGAGCTAAACTTTAAATCACGAAAGAATTAATTGAATAATGATTAATTTGTGGAGTGAAAACAAATAAATTTGAATAACCTGTGTAGATGATATTATATTCATCGACGGTAAAGTATTTGTCGACACTGAAATATTTAAAAAATAAATTTAAAAGCAGAGAACTCAATTTTCAATATATAAAAGTTTAGCGAATGAAATGTTATCAACATTCGAATAAATAAAATCAGCAAAACAAAAATTTGAAAATATAAGTTGCCATCCTCATTCTTTACAGAATCATTGGATTCGATAAATTTTCATTTGTAGATATCGCTATTGTTTAGCGTAAGGGAAAAACCTGTCCCAAGTTGGAGATATTACAATTAAGTAATTAAATATTCACTGAGTTTAACAATCAATTAAAAGCTATTGTTTAACCATATATGGTAAATCCAATATTGTAACTTTAATTAGCTAATGCCATCATCTAATGCTTCTTCAATTATATCAAACTTACGTTCGGTTGCTGATGTCCGTTCGCCCTAAAACAATGGACTATTTACTTATTGGGAATAAGTTTAATTGGTAATTATAAGCAAAAATTTCACAGAAGTCTCGAATTTGAGAATATGATTTAAAAAAAAACTTATGGAAAATAATATACTACCAATAGTGATATTTCCTGATAAAAGATTTTGTAATATTTCTGTTCGATCTTTGCTTTCTGAAATATAACCTTTCATAATAACAATATTTTCAGCAATATTAACAACTCTTTTCATTCAGAAAGTGTTGCCAATGGAACATTTTTTTGTTCTGCTTTCGGTTTGACTGGAGCAATTTACATAACGGTATGGTTATTTTCAAGCATCACTTCGACAGTAAAATAATTTTGAAAAATAAATCAATTTAGGGGCTAGAATTTTTTGTCGCATTATTTGCTTGTGGTGTTAAGGATGAAAGATTATTAAAGCTAATGTGGGAACTGTATCATTAAAGATACAGTTAATGTATTTATTGTACAGCTATTCTCACTTTGATTAGAAGTTCGTAATATTGGAGACATGAGGAGAGATCTAACCGCTCTTCAAATTTAATTTAATTAAATAACACTTAAATTGCAATTGTTCTGTTACAAACAAGAAACGCTGTTGGAAATTTGCATAATTTCTACAAATTTCAATTTGACCTTTCATTTCAAAATTTACTGAATTTAAAAAATATCCCAAAAGAAGGAAAATTCAATGTTATAAAAAAACGAATATTATTTCAATTAAAAATGAAAAGTTATTTCATTCCTAAAAAACTGGAATTAATCTAAGTCTTATAATTGAGTAATACGTATTATAAAACAAAAATTATTATACAGAAATAGTAAAAGTATGAATCAATTTTTCGATTCAGATTATATGAGCCTTCGTTCAGTAAATAACCAAATGATTTCACTGCTTATTGCAAAATATCAGTTAGCTCGGATAATTTTGATAACATTTGGTGTGTACGGCATACTTCTGAGTGCATTATATCTATATATCGTAAAAATTCCGTCATTAGTTGTTCAAACTACAACCTTTCGATAAGTTATTTACGGTTCTAAAATTATCAGTGATTTCCAATTTAGTTAATGGAAAAAAAAAGTAGTGGCAAAGAGTTATTTTCTTAAACACATTGCGAGCGATAACTATTGCATCAATGTGTTCAAACTTCAATGTGTAATGTGTCCAAACGTGATTCTCGAAAAACCAACCATTGCATGCAAACCAGAAAGAATTCTTATTCAGGAATTTTATTTAAGAAAATTAGTAAATTTTTAGCTTAAATCCTTTTGTGCTTAGTGCACCTGCAACA